>JARYZH020000082.1:1618180-1630373 GCA_030021035.2 Notholithocarpus densiflorus | reverse complement strand
TTTTTTTTTTTTTTAAATTGAGATTGATTGAATATTGTATGTTGGATTTTTTTTTTTTTTTCTTAATTCACATTAGACCAGATTGTGACCCAACACGGTTTTATATATAAATAAATAAATAAAAATTAAAAAAAAATGGAGGGACCTCAATTTAAAAAATTGATACAATTTAAATGTATAAGGTGAATTTTTTTTTTTTTTTTTTTTTGAGAAACAAAAATGGGGGTGTTTATGGTTATATTAGACCCCCAGGTAGGGCGCCAGGAGACAGTCAAGGGGTAGGGGCCTTTCGTACCCGAATCCGATCTTACCAACCTGTGTGGGGGGCCAACCCCACTAAGGATGCCCACCAACGAACTCCTGCTGGTAGCGGGAATCGAACCTGAGCGTGTTAGGTAGAACGAACAAACCATATCCAGCTGAGCCAAGTTCCCGTTGGCGTATAAGGTGAAATTTAAACCATGATAAATGCTGGCCCAAAAAAGAAAGCAAAGCAATATCCTTGCAAAAAAAAAAAAAAAAAAAAAAGCAATATATATCGGACCAACCCATTATATAAAAAGTAGGCCCAATTTATCAACGCCCAGCCAAGACCACAGCTACACAGTCACACCGCACAGCGAATGGAGAACTGAGAAGTGAGAACCAGGCTTCAGAGAAAGACCGTACCATTCTTCTTCGTCCTACTCCTCGAGTTTTGTCTAAGAAATCCACAAATCTGATTGAAACGATGCAGAATTAATTTGAAGCGATTGACACGCCAAGTTTCTTCTTCGACCCGAGCTACGTACTGTATTGGGTTCTCAGCTTTCAAGGCATCAAGATAAGCTCTTTCTTCTTCCTTCTCACCAGCATTTAGCTCAAAGGTCCCCCATTCGCTTCCTCGACGTTTACCAGGTACTTTTCGTTTTCTTTCTTCGTCTGGGTCTGTTTGGTTTCTGAGAAAACATGTGAGAATAAGAGCAAAAATGAACCTTTCCATTTTCTGTTATTTTCTTCTTGTTAACCAAGAGTACTTGTTCTAGTTCAATTGTGCCTCGTAATATCACTGTTTTAGCTTATTTGAGGTGGGATTTATTCCATTTCGTTTTTCATTTTGATATTATTCCTATTTGTTAAGGCATATATGCGTATCAAATTTTAATGCATTTCGTATTGGTGCAATCTATATTGGATAAGCTAAAATTTGTTGTTGTTATTTAAAAACCCTATTGATTGTAGCTGGTAAACAAAGCGGCAATCGAGAAAGAGTGTGCTCGGCTTTGACTGTGAGTCTCAGTTTCTTCTTTTTTTTAGATTCTCTTTTATTGATGTGAGTTTGGGCAGTGCAGATGAGATGAACCAGAAGCCTCGCCGATATTTCAGAAATCAAGCAACATGGTGGTAAGGTATTGGAGCCATATCTTCTACTGTGCTAATATAAATTTTGTTGAGAATTTTTTTAATTGAAAGGAATGATTTACATTGGTTTCCATGGAGTATATTAAGTATACTGATATTGAGTTAGAACCACTGAGATTTAGTTTACATCAATTTTGAAATAACTCGGTGGCAACACCACGTTGAGTTCAAGGTGTTCCCAAAACCACCCTGACCTGAAAAAAAAATTATATATAATAATTAAAAAAATTTATTTATTTATCCTTTAAAAAAAATTAGGAACACCCTCAAATAAATAAATAAATTTATTTGTTCTACTTTCAAGCAAAAAAAAAAAAAAAAAAGCCCAAAAAAAATTTGAACTAATTAAAATCTGAAAAAAAAAAAAAAAAAAAAATTTGTAACAGAGCAATCTCACAAAAAAGCCCAACATCAATCCTAAACGTAAAGCAAACCCAATCTAAAGAAAAAAAATAACCCAACAGATGGTAAACAGGTAAAGCAAACCCACGAATTCTCAAAAAAAAAAAAAAAACAAAACCCAATATATGCGTCCGCCGATTTATCAAATGGTAAAGCTAAAGCAAAAACTGAAATCTCAAATCACTAAATCAGAAACCTAACCTAAAGACAAAAACGTCAACAGAGCAACGCTACAACACAAGCCAACAGACAGATCGAGCATCACCGCATCAAAGATCGGTCAGCCAACACAACTCGAGCTCCAGCCCAGAGCACATCGCATCGAGATTCGGGCATCGGAGATCGCTCACTGGATCAGATCGGAGATCGCCAATCGGTCACATCGGTGTCGCTCACTCGTCACTCGGCTTGGCCTCGATTCCTTCGGCGTTGCCCCTCAGCCTCAGGCCTCCCTACTCCGGTGCTCCTTCAACCTCACCCTCAAGGTATTTCATCTTTACTAACTTTTCTCTCTGACTCTCTCTCAGTCTCTCCCTCTTTATCTCAAAAATGAAAGTGAAATGAAATGACTCAAATTAGAGTCTCTCTCTCTTTATTCTTTAAGACTTTAACTTTATCTGATTCTTTTGAACTGTGATTGATTGATTTAGCTTTAACTTTATTAATATTTTGCCCCTGCTTTTGACTTTTTGGCTTTATCTGTTGGTGTTAGTGTTGGTGTTGGTGAGATATAATTAATTGTCTTTTAGTGTATTGTGATTTGTGATTGTGAATTTTTCTAATTGGTAGCTAGCTCTTGTGATTGGGGCTTGTCTGTTGAGTGGGGTGGGGGGTGGATGGGCACATGGGGCCGGGAGGGATATTTGAATTGGGGGAAGTAAATGCACATGAGATGTGTGCTAGTGTAACTAATAAACAATAATTTAATTAACTAATAATTATTTAAGGGAAGCAACTAATAAACAATAATTAATAATTTAATTAACCAATATATTATAAAAGACAAACAAATTAAATTATATTAGGCTAAACAACAATTAAACTTTATGTATTTGTGTGTTTTTTTACTGTTGTTGTTGTCAATATATGAATTTCTCTTTTTATTAGATTGTGTAATTTATACTTCTAAAGGAACACTCTGAGAAAAAATTCTTAGAGCCGCCACTGAAATAACTATAAAATCCATTGTATGTATTATGAAGATGGGGAATTTGATTAAAAATAGTATGCTATAATGGTCAACTAGAACCTATTTTTATTTTTAGTATGAAAAATCTACCTAGTTGGGTCCTAGTAGTGGCGGTTTCTGTTACCTCAACCAAGTTGATGTGTTAGGATCTTAGAAAACTTTAGACCCATGCATGTTATAAATTTGTAATTGAACAAGATGATTGAAGAACAAGTGTAATCTTTAACCCTTTGCATGTAAGTAATATTATTTATTTTGTTCTTAAGTGTCTAAGATGACTTTATTACCGGTATTTGTGCAGATTGCAATGGAAAATAACATTATAATTCCATTTCCTACAATGGCGGCCGTGTAGTTTCCTGAGTTAGAAGTGAACTACTCTGAACATTGAAGCTGCCCGTCACTTACAATGGAGATATTGTTGATGCAGCCAACTTAGCTAACTCCAAAGGCATCTTTGCCATGTCTCTCATTCCAAGCAAATTCCCAGGTATAAAACCTTAGTTAGCACGTAACTTGTTAATTAAGTGGTCTAGGAACTACTTAACATGGTTTCATAAATTATATTCGTTTTTCAGACCTCAGATCTTGGAGCTGTTTGTCAGCTGGAATAAGGTGATTAAAACTACAATTCAAGAAAAGGATGTGATAGGAGCAGAGGGTAAAGATTGTTTCCCATTTTAACGGGTTATGTTTATGTATCAATCCTGCCAACTAGACGTTAATTTCACAACATTTTCATAATAAACCTTAAACAATAGAGGATATTACATTCACAACATTTTTATAATAATTTCACAATAAAACTTAAGTGGCAATCTCTTAATGGTTTTTATTTAAGTTTATCACTGACATCACTTTTTTATCTATCACTAACAATTTACCACCTAAAATTTGTTGTAAAAATATTATGTTTGTAACATTTTTCATAAATAGTAACATTTAAAAAGAAATTCTGAATTTCATCTCATAGTAGAATTCTTTGCTATCTCTAGAGTACCCTTTAGATATGTTGCTCAAGTGGTTGCTGTATTTTATTTATAGTTGGAGTTTTGACAGTTGTCTTTCTTTTTCTTTCCTGTCATTGGTGTTCTAGTATTGTGATTTTTTCAATGCTGATTAGTGTTTTTGATTGTCTGTATTTTGAAATTTTTTGCATGTTTCTAACATAGTTATAAGCATGGTTTTAAAAACTAGACCGACCTGTTCAATCGAGAACCAGGTATAGTTCAGTCCGATAAAAAAATGCCCAAAACTAGTAAAAATCAAGAACCGGAGACAAATTCGGTTTTGCCCCCGGTCCAGTTTTTAGAACCATGGTTATAAGAACCAAATCAAAGATGGACCCAACTAAAGTAGTGACTCATTGGTTCAACTAGTGGCGAACTGTAAATTTATTAATCGCCTAAGTAATATATTTAATAAATATAAAAATAGTTAAAATAAATTAAAAATAAGTCATATATCTAAATTATAAAAAAAAACACACACATATATATATATATATATATATATATATATCATATGACATAAATTTAACAAATATAAAAATTAAACACATCATTTGTGTAATAATTTTGATTGCATAAAGAAAGAAATTCCAGAAATTAAATAAAAAGCTTATAATGATGAGTAGTTGCATGCACTTGAATAGATGATGCTGCCAATAATATTTAAAAAAAAAAAAAAAAGTTAATTGGAATAAGGCACAGCACTGCAAGAAGTAAGAATAAAGAGTGACGGCATGGCCTTAGGCTTATTTAGTTTTTTGCTGAAAATATTTTGCTAAAACTGTGCTAAAATATATTTGTATCTTGAAAAAATTTTAAAAAGTGAGAATATGCGGAAAAAAGTGAGGTTTTAAAAAGTTATATATAAAAGCTAAAAACTAAAAACTAAAAGCTAATGCTAAAAGTTGTTCCAAACACACTCTAAATATTCTAGGAGTATGTTAGTACAAGAAGTAGTTACTAGTAGGTTTTATAAATTATCTTAACAACCCCCAAAGGTATTACAGTAGCATCTTGAGACTTGTTTTAAACCTTGTGATTTGTGAAGTTCAAGTTTCCCCTCTATAAAATGTTCCTCTCCCTTTGAGTTTCTCTTAGCCTCCTCCTTGTGATGAATCCACCTTCCCCTTAACTCTTACGCTCAATACACCACCCTCCTCTCACCAGTATCATCTGCTCTTTCAACCCAACTTGGTCTTTTCTCCCATATATTTGAAGCTGAAATAAACTCTCTAATGTCTCCATTTCAATTTCCTCAAAAAACAAAATGTCTCCATCTCAATAGCTTCCTTTTGTCTTTCTTCTTCTCTTAACATCTGTCTGTGTAACACTACTAGACATTCCAAGGCTGAGTCCAATCCTGGTAACAGTGCTACAAGAATCTAAAGAAGTGAATACCAAACATATTTCTATGACCAGACAATTGATCATTTCAACTATAGGACAGAACGCTACACCACTTTTCAGCAAAAAATATGTTATCAATTCCAAGTACTAGGGAGGTTCAAACAGTAATGCGATAATTCTTTCTTATTTAGGAGTAGAAATACCATTGGATGATGCTCTTATTTCTTCTATTGGTTTTCTTGCTAACAACACTAGGCACACTATACTAAAAAAAATCTATTACATTGAGTGTTAATACAACAAAATATGTATAGTATTTTTAGACAAAATATCACATCTACATGTTATAATTGTTGCAATAGTAACTTAAAAGTGTTAAATTATTGCATTAACAATAATAAGTTACAATAGTAACTTAAAAGTGTTTAATTATTGCATCAACAATAATAAGTTGCAATAGCTTATAATTTTTTGTTACAATAGAAGTTTTAGTATATTAGAAAAAAATTTGTTGCAATAACTTAAAATGAAGAAATTGTTGCAAAAAATTTATACCAATTATTTTTGCAATTTATTGCAACAAAGTTATTGTAGGGACTGGGTCTGTGCACTTCTACTGTTGGAAAAGTGGATTCAGGCCCAACTAGCCCTAAACAATAAATTTGTAGAGGATGGGTTTAAGAGCTAGGCCTTAGTGAGGATAGTAACGAATAAACATGGTTATGGATAAACTGAATAGCAGGAAAATGGGCCTTAAGTGTTAGAATCTGTCCTGGACGTCGGTCCGAGGAGCTGTCTTGTTCTTATTATTTCCTCAGTGCTTGGATACAGAGGTTACAAAGATGATACAGGTTGCTACAATGTTTTCTACTTCCAATCTTCGATCCTCTTTCTGGAGGACCTCTTTACATTTTATACCCTCTTTAGGTTGATCTTGGCCCTCCATTTGTTGATCGTGCAGGTCACTACTTGAGTGCTTGTCCCATCAAATGCCGTCACAAACCTTCTGTGAGTTGCAGTAACCAAAACGGCACTGTTCAGGGGTCATGTCTTCATTAATGCGGCCAAAACGTTAGTTGTGGACATTTAATGTAGAAGTGACAGCTTCTCCCTGAATTGCTCCCCCAGGCTCCCATGGCTGACCCACGGTACTTGTCCTCTTTCTTGGGACGCTCTACCAAACTGCCCTTGATGGCGCGCTGCCCTTCCCTTCTATGATCTCGGTTCACCGAGGACATGATTGTCCTCGGCGATACTTCTTGGTAGTTTAGGACTTTCTCCGTTCGTCCTCAGACGTTTCTTCTTCCTCGGCTTAGGCCTTGGGCCTAGTATAAAGTGGGCCGGGGTAGCCAGATTCATTGACCCCACAATAGCCCCTCAAAATCCTGTTGTCTAGCTCCTAGGACGGAGAAGAGGGTTTTGATGTCCTCGGGCCTTTTATCATGGCTCATCAAGTCTTGTCCTCCGTCAGCGCTAGAGTCTTTTCACCTGCCCAAGGCACGCTCCTGGCGCTTCGGTATACGAGGCGCGCCGTCATTAATACCTTTATGAAGCGACGCAGATCTAACGGTTGAGGGTTTCCTTGGAAATTGGGCAGAACTTATTTCGCTTGTAATTCTTCCTTTGAATTTCGTGCGAATTAAGTTCCCCTAGATTTCGCCTGCTATATATAAGGCAGCTTGGGAGAATCGTTCTTTCATGTCTTCAAACCCCTGAGTTCTGCAGGAACTCTAAGTTCTCAACCCTTCTGGAACTAAGAATGCTGCCTAGATCTTGGCTGCCGCAGCTGAGGTGAAGGAAGCAAAGGCCAAAAATTTTCCTACCTTTCAACCGGGCAAGAAAGAAAACCCTCCTCCTTCAGCCAGGAGCCGTAGCAGGCGTAGATTGCATCAGACTTTTCGGTGCGGCAAGGTTTGGATCTCGCCCTGATGGTAGGACATTTTGAAGTTAGGAGAAAAATGAGGCTATCTTCGTCATTGCAAGCAGCTGACGAGACTTCTGGAGGACGATTTTTTAGAAGTACAGATATTAGCTTCTGGATAAGAGTACGCTTCAGAGTAGCCTTAGTAGATGGGAACCAATTCAGGCGCTTCCGCCTCTTCCTCTTTCTCATCGCCGGTACCGTCCATACTGGCTCGATTGCTGCTGGAATAAGACTGTGAATCTGCCATTCCCATGGACTTTTTCCCTTTTTATTATTTATTTTTTTTTTTATAACTAGCTTTAAAACAAGCCTGCCTCAGCCTCTCTTTTTATAGTTAGCTTTGAAACAAGCCTACCTAAGCTATTCGGTATATGATGTACTTTTCCTTTATTTAATAAAAAGGACTGCAATTTTTCTTTACGAAATTTCCTTTTCCTGAAATTTTATTTATTATTATATTTTTTTTTTATTATTATTATTATTTTTTATTGGGACTTAGAACTGATGCTGTTGACGGTAACAAAAAGTTGTCATCCTGACTTTAACAAAACCTGCAGTAGCACCCGGCTGCTAATTTTAAATAGTTTGACTATGTAAGAACAATTAAGAACATCGCCATGTGCTCTCTATCGCAAACTGTGCGACCGTCAGAGAATGTTGGATTTAATGTAGGTGATCCGAGGAGGCGAACTCCTTTTAGATTCTGCTCATCACTCAGATAGATACTTGAAGTAATTAATCTTTTCAAGAACTGTGGTCCGAGGACCATGCAAGACTTTGGTTCAGTCTAGTACTTAGATTTTTCTTGAAGTAGTTAGTTTCCCCATAGGTTTGAGTCTGAGGACCATGCAAGACTTTGGTTCTGTCTAACACTTAGATTTTTCTTGAAGTATCTAGTTTCCCCATAGGTTTGAGTCTGAGGACCATGCAAGACCTTGGTTCTGTCTAACACTTAGATTTTCTTGAAGTAGCTAGTTTCTCCATAGGTTTGAGTCTGAGGACCATGCAAGACCTTAGTTCTGTCTAGTACTTAGATTTTACTTGAAGTAGTTAGTTTCCCCATAGGTTTGAGTTCGAGGACCATGCAAGACCTTGATTCTATCTAACACTTAGATTTTCTTGAAGTAGCTAGTTTCCCCATAGGTTTGAGTTCGAGGACCATGCAAGACCTTGGTTCTGTCTAGTGCTTAGATTTTTCTTGAATTAGCTAGTTTCCCCATAGGTTTGAGTCAGAGGACCATGCAAGACCTTGGTTCTATCTAGTACTTAGATTTTTCTTAAAGTATCTAGTTTCCCCATAGGTTTGAGTCCGAGGACCATGCAAGACCTTGGTTCTGTCTAGTACTTAGATTTTTCTTGAAATAGCTAGTTTCCCCATAGGTTTGAGTCCGAGGACCAAGCAAGACCTTAGTTCTGTCTAACACTTAAATTTTCTTGAAGTAGCTAGTTTCTCCATAGGTTTGAGTCCGAGTACCATGCAAGACCTTGGTTCTGTCTAACACTTAGATTTTCTTGAAGTAATTAGTTTCCATAGGTTTGAGTCCCGAGAACCATGCAAGACCTTGATTCCGCTTAACACTTCTAGATTTTCAAGCAGCTAGCTTCCCCAATGTGCTTCGAGTCCGCACTCATGCAAGACCTGGTTCGGCTTCAGTGCTTGAGATTTTTCTGAAGCAGCTAGTTTCCATAGGTTTGAGTCTCGAGGACCATGACCTTTTGTTTTGTCTAAGTAATTTAGATTTTCTTCTAGTTTCCCCATAGGTTTGAGTCCGAGGACCATGCAAGACCTTGGTTCTGTCTAACACTTAGATTTTCTTGAAGTAGCTAGTTTTCCTATAGGTTTGAGTCCGAAGACCATGCAAGACCTTGGTTCTGTCTAGTACTTAGAAGATATCAATGAATTCCTTCTAGAATGGAAGTTTTCGCAGGGAGATTGTGCCAACCGATTTTCCATCCATGCCTTGATTCTCGGCTTCTTCCTCCAATGGGATTTCAGCAAACCGGGCTACTAGACTCGCGAGAACTAGCCCCTAGACCGAGGTACGGTGCATGTACTTTTCGTCATAAGCCCCTAGAACTGTCCGCCATTTAGCAATCCTCCCCGCGTAGTCAGCACTTCGAAGTGTAGACCTGAGCGAAGGCCGAGTTATGACAACAACTGTGTACGTTCTTGGAAATTTTCGGGAAGCCTTCGTGTAGCATGCGTCATCACCAAAATGGTCTTCACCAGGGACTCTCACTGATGGGGGCTTGATCCTGCCATGATTAACCGTTACACTTACTAACACACAACCTCTCCCCACAGACGGCATCAATTGTAGGGACTGGGTCTGAGCACTTCTACTGTTGGAAAAGTGGATACAGGCCCAACTAGCCCTAAACAATAAATTTGTAGAGGATGGGTTTAAGAGTTAGGCCTTAGTGAGGATAGCAACGAATAAACATGGTTATGGGTAAACTAAATAGCAGGAAAATGGGCCTTAAGTTTTAGAATCTGTCCTGGACGTCGCTCCGAGGAGCTGTCTTATTCTTATTATTTCCTCAGTGCTTGGATACAGAGGTTACAAAGATGATACAGGTTGCTACAGTGTTTTCTACTTCCAATCTCCGATCCTTTTTCTGGAGGACCTCTTTACATTTTATACCCTCTTTAGGTTGATCTTGGCCCTCTATTTGTTGATCGTGCAGGTCACTACTTGAGTGCTTGTCCCATCAGCCGCCGTCCCAAACCTTCTGTGAGTTGCAGCAACCAAAACGGCATTGTTCAGGGGCCATGTCTTCATTAATGCGGCCAGAACATTAGTTGTGGGCATTTAATGTGGATGTGACAACTTCTCCCTGAATTGCTCCCCCAGGCTCCCATGGCTAACCCACGGTACTTGTCCTCTTTCTTGGGACGCTCTACCAAACTGCCCTTGATGGCGCGCTGTCCTTCCCTTCTATGATCTCGGTTCGCCGAGGACATGATTGCCCTCGGCAATGCTTCTTGGTAGTTTAGGACTTTCTCCGTTTGTCCTCGGACGTTTCTTCTTCCTCAGCGTGGGCCTTGGGCCTAGTATAAAGTGGACCGGGGTAGCCAGATTCATTGACCCCACAGTTATCATTGCAATAATTTGATATTAATTCTTTTAAAATCTATTACAACGGCAAATATGAAACTGTAACGAATATATATTATTGCAATAACCTGATATCAATTATTTTATAATCTATTGCAATGACAAAATGAAGTAATTATCTATTACAGTGAAGATATCATTGCAATAATTTAATCCAACTTATTTTGGTTAATTATTTGCAATCTGTTGCAATAAGATTCGTGAAATAGTAGTCTATACTACAAGATATTCGAGACATTAAATTGTTTATTGCAACAATATATATATATATATATATATAAGCATCAAAGTTGTAATCAGGGGCGGCCCAACATAATTTGGGGCCTAAGGCAAAAATTTTATGCAAGGCCTTTAATATGTAAATATTAATTAAACAAAATTATTTAATACTAATCAAATCAAGGTTAATTTGATACATTAAATACATAATTTGATGAATAATACCAACTAAACTAATGTTAATTTCATATAGAGAATTGAATATCATAGTTGAACCATAAATATTAATAAAAAGTGTAGAGACTGGGTCTGAGCACTTCTACTGTTGGAAAAGTGGATTCAGGCCCAACTAGCCCTAAACAATAAATTTGTAAATGATGGGTTTAAGAACTAAGCCTTAGTGAGAATAGCAACGAATAAACATGGTTATGGGTAAACTGAATAGCAGGAAAATGGGCCTCAAGTGTTAGAATCTGTCCTGGACGTCGGTCCGAGGAGCTATCTTGTTCTTATTATTTCCTCAGTACTTGGATACAAAGGTTACAAAGATGATACAGATTGCTATAGTGTTTTCTACTTCCAATCTCCGATCCTTTTTCTGGAGGACCTCTTTACATTTTATACCTTTTTTAGGTTGATCTTGGCCCTCCATTTGTTGATCGTGCAGGTCACTACTTGAGTGCTTATCCCATCAGCCGCCGTCCCAAACCTTCTGTGAGTTGCAGCAACCAAAACGGCACTGTTCAGGGGTCATTTCTTCATTAATGCGACCAAAACGTTAGTTGTGGGCATTTAATGTGGAGGTGACAGCTTCTCCTTGA
The DNA here is from genome assembly GCA_030021035.2 of Notholithocarpus densiflorus. Taxonomy (NCBI): domain Eukaryota; kingdom Viridiplantae; phylum Streptophyta; class Magnoliopsida; order Fagales; family Fagaceae; genus Notholithocarpus; species Notholithocarpus densiflorus. The sequence goes on along the minus strand of JARYZH020000082.1, from coordinate 1,618,941 downwards.
ATTGCTCCCCCAAGCTCCCATGGCTGACCCACGGTACTTGTCCTCTTTCTTGGGACGCTCTACAAAACTGCCCTTGATGGCGCGCTGCCCTTCCCTTCTATGATCTCGGTTCGCCGAGGACATGATTGTCCTTGGCAATGCTTCTTGGTAGTTTAGGACTTTCTTCATTCGTCCTCGGACGTTTCTTCTTCCTCGGCGTGGGCCTTGGGCCTAGTATAAAGTGGGCCGGGGTAGCCAGATTCATTGACCCCACAAAAAGTAATAGAAATATATTATGATTAACAAATATAATTTATTTTGGATATATAACGATGCATAGTTAAGTAAAGTTGTGATCTAAATTTTAATTTTATATCTTTTTTTTAAGAGAGAGAGAGAGAGATATTATTTGGTGTATGGCTTTGTAGGATATCAATTTACAAAAATTAAACTCTCAAACTATTAGGGGGGATTTAATCTATAATTGATGATTTAACACATTTGCAACAATTTTTTTTTTTGGAAACATTTTAGGGTTCTATTAGTCGCGTACTTTGAGAGTTTTAATAGAAATGAAAATGAAAAAAGCGTTAAAAGCACTATAAAAATAACCTTTAAAAAATTTGTAGTATCTTTAACATCTCAAATTTAAAAAATGCACAACCTTTAAAAATATATATATATAAATATATATATATATATATAATTTCATAAAAATTTGGGCCTTTAACCATAGGAAGTGGGGTCTTTTTCCCTAAGGGGAATTTTTTTTTTTTGGTGGG